>JBAMBO010002814.1:0-42563 GCA_037044535.1 Lordiphosa magnipectinata
GCTATAAAGAGTTCAGTATTTTCAATTCAAACAAATGCGAAAGCATACTTTTTCGTCCACCAGTTAAAAAGTGGAATAGCAACATTAAAAAAAATTGGAAGCAATTCCAAATAATTAATCGAGAAAACAGATCTATCCCTTTCTCAGGAAAAATCAAATACCTCGGAATATACCTTGATAGATTAGTTTACTTTGACCATCATATGAGCAAGCAACTAGAAAAAGCCCAAAGGGCATTTTTTGGTTACAAAAGAATGTTTAGCTCACGATTGGTGAATAGTAGAGTAAAAGTAATTATGTATCAGTCCCTTATTAGACCAATTCTTTCGTATGATTGTAATGTGTGGTTTAATATATCACCATCATATATGGAAAGGGTCCGAAAATTCAAAAGGAAAATACTAAGAGCATGCACGTCGATGTATAGGTCGCAAATCAGCAATCACACAGAGTTTATATCAAACAAGAAATTATATAACGCATCAGGCATTATAAGAATAGACAACCACATCATTAACCTATCTAGAAATCATATTCTAAGATCCCTAGATATTGTAGAAAACATTCTTATAAAAGCTCAGTACTATGAGAGCGACTCATATTTTCAATTGTGTATCTCGAATGGTTTCACTCCTCCTGACATTTTTGTACACCTGGATAAAAATGGGTCTATACAGAACGACAATGGTATACCTACTATATATCATATATATAGAAGAGCAAACAAAAAAACTATAAGCGAGAAACAGTTAACAAACACAAACCAAAGATTCGACATGTCCTTATCAACGAAAGATATTTCCTTCTCTAAAAACTTAAGAAACAAATTCTGGTGGATCAAAAATCCTAGTTAATGTACCAATTTTGCCACACCATTCCATCTAAAAAAGAAAATTTGTGTTTACGATCGAGACGTGAAGGGATAAAATCAATTTTGTTTGCGGCCCCCATCTTTAATATAAACCGAAAATAAACAATAAAATAAAAATGGTTTCGGGGTCTTGTATGTCAGGTTACTTACGTCCGACTCGCGGTGTTACTCAAGGTTCAGTCCTTGGGCCCTTACTTTTATCTGTGTATATCAACGACCTTCCTCATTGTCTGATAGGCGATAGGTGATGTCTATTTGCCGCTGATGTACAACTTTATGTAAGTCGACCGTTACGTGAAATACATGAGTGTGCTAGACTTTGTAATAGGGATATTAGCAAGTGAGCTAAAGCGAATGGCTTGGGGCCTAATCCTAAAAAGTCGAAATGATTAGTAATTTACAAGAAGGCCCTTAGTGTCTCTGATCTTCCTAAGCTGACAATAAACAATGTTTCGCTGGAATGTGCTAAGGATACTGGGCACGCTGGGCACGCTCTGGGCAGTCGCGGGTCGCTCCAACAAATTTATATGGCGGAGGTGGTCTTTGGAAATAATAACACTGAAAGGTTTCGGTTTTTCGTGCCTGTTTATTGGCCTTATAATTCTAATGGACAACGTGCTTAACTCTAGTTGGCTTATCGCTACGGCCTGCCAGATAGGGTTGCCACTGGCTATGCCTTAAGTTGACCTCTCCGTTGTGTTTCTTGCTCCTCGTTTCTTGCTAACTCGCAAAGCTCGCCGGCTCTCATTTTTACCGCACCGCTACGGGTCTTGTTAGCGCGAGGCTACTGACAGGAGGCGGAAATATCCACCTTTTCTCTGGCCCACGATTCGCCTGGACACGCTTGCTAAATTCGCAAAACTCGCCGGCTCCCGTTTCTTTCCGCACAGTTTTAGGACTCAACCCCTTTTTAGCTCGCACTCACTCTGCCTTTTCTTCCGCGACGATCCGTGGTAAATCTTCTCGATGTTTTCCTCGGCGTCCACTTGCGTTGGTGTTCGCACTCGCTTATATTCACGCACTGGGACTTGACACTCGATTTAAATGACTCGCACTCTGAAGGTTACTTGACTGACGTCTTCTGAGCCGCGAGCCCAGGACCGCTTCGCATTGGTATGCCATTCGCTGCCAGGTCCCGTTGTTGCCATGCGCCGCCAGTGAAAATTTCCACTGTCACTCTCGTGTGCTTCTGGAGTGAGCGTGATCGCTCGTCTTGTTGTCTTGTTGCCGCTGCTGTCTCCTTCTTCCTTTTCTGCTGAGCGCTCCAACTGTACTTTGTATCCTCCTCTGCGCCTTGCCCCTCAGCTCCTGCAGCCCAATTCTCCGCACCCCTTTAACACTCGGCAGCCCATCTTTTGGCCTCCGTTGACTACAATAGGTGTACTATAATCTAACATACTATAACTATATATATATAAACTTTAGTTTAACAATGCTGAGTAAAAATAAAGTCCTCACAATTCATGGAATCCAATTTAATAATACCCTACGTGAAGCGACCACATTACGAAAGTGTTCGGGAAAACATTCGGGTTGGTTAGGCAGCTGTCGCTTACTCAAAAACTCATTCCTCTTCATCTAAGGCTTTTGACCAATAAAATATGTCTCATCCCGACTCTATTTTATGGTGTGGAAATATTTGGTATTAGTGATGCAAACAGTATGCAAAGGCAAAAGGTGACATTTAACTCCATCGTAAGATATGTATTTAATCTTAATCGTAGAGACCAAAGCCTCACTATTTATTTTAAAATATACAACATGCTGTGTAAACACGAACGAAAACTATACTTGGCCAGCTCAGAAAAACACTTTTCATTCAATCTGCCCGGAATAACCTGCCGTATAACATTAAGACTATTGGAGATGCAACGCATTTTAAATCTCAGATAATCATCTCAAAAGACAAACCTAGATTTTATAAACGTTTTAGAAAAGAGTTTAGTATTGTATAAGTTTTGTTAGGATTATATTTTATACTTTTATATATTTTTTGTATTTCATTGCGATCTCTCTGTTTTTGTGACCAATGCACTAATTTATAGTACTTATATACCTGTAGCATTGGGATAATAATCAAATACAATTATATAATATTAAATTAAAATGTTGGTTATATTTTTGTTGTGTGAAAATCCCTTATTGTTAATTATTTGATTAGAGGATCGAAAGATCCTTGCAATAAAATACTCTACTGAAAATGTACTATGAATTTTTTTTTTCAATTTTTTGTTGCCTTTTTATATATATGGAAACTGAAACTTCATTTAGAAGTCATTGGCTTAGTACCCTCTGCTTCCCTCTGTTACATCGCTCAGCGTGCCTGAACTACAGCGTTTATGTATTTGCGCCTATCACTAACAAAGATTAGTGCTGACTGACATCAAGTGGACCCAAATTTCGATACAATATTTATAATGGCCGAGTTTAAGAACGCCAAGACTGAAAACAAAACAGTTTTTTCACTTCACTCAGAGACACAATAGAGAATTTAACTCTTGAATCAAGAGCATTCGTTCTCAAAAGTACGGTAAGAGTGAAGATTCTTGATTCAAGAGCGAAATTCTTGAACCAAGAGTGAATTTTTGATCCCGATATTCCTGATTCAAGAGCGAAATTCTTGACCCAAGAGTGAATTTTTGATCCCGATATTCCTTATTCAAGAGTTTCAGCTCTTGATCCAAGTATGAATAATTCTTGATTCAAGAGTTGCAGTACTTGATCCAAGTACGATTTATAGAATACGAGTTAGATACGACCGACCCGACCCGACCGACGACCGACGTGGTCCGTCTCCCTCCCCACCTCCCTGCGCATACGCTCTCTCTCTCTGCGAGAGCGAGTCCAACGCTATTCTCTCAAAGTTAAGTTGCTCTCACTCCCCTTGCCTATAAAAAACCAAATTGAGAACGTTTAGAACGAATTTATCTCGATTCCAAGAGCGAAATTCTTGAAAATTCAAGAACGACCATTTTTTTTCAAGAGCTTTCGTACTCAAATTATTCGTTCTAGTTTTTTCTTAGTGTAAGACCCATTTTCCGACCGATCTTTCAAGATATAGTCATCCGATCCAGTTTCGACATATTAACAGCGTGCAGTAAAATGAAGACTCTGTTCAATTTTTAAGCTCGATAGCCTTAAAACTGGGAGACCAGCTTGTGTAGAAACATACAGACGGACAGACGGACGAACAAAGCTCAATCGACTCTTCTCGTCGCCCTGTTTAAGATTGAAGGAAAATTCGTTCCCGTCCCGTCCCGATCCCGACCATGTCTATCCTGTCCCGTCCCGATGCCGAACAACAATTTTGAATTAAATCCCGTGCTGTTGAGCTGAGAATAGAATAGAATATATTTCTAGCAATAATCAAATTATTGCAAGCGTATAAATAATTCGTTAAAGTTGATCTTTTAACTTTTTACAATTTTTTATTATCTTATGAATGCTAAATGCTCAGAGTCTGGGTATAATGCAAAGGGGAACACTGTGTTGCCTTTGGCCCTAAGTAAAATACACTGAGAGAAAAATATATTTTCAAGCAAGTATAAAGTGTTGGATCATACAGTTGGGCAGTTTTTGTCTCTGGAAATTTATGCTTTACATTTATTTTCCTCGGTATTTTTATTATTTTTAATCATCATTTCAAATTTTTTAACAGTGTAATCCAAACAAAAAATGACACAGTCTACACTGATATCTTGTACAATTTATCATACAACTGTCGTGCGCGTGTGTAAGCGTACGAGAGCTGCGTGTGGGTTTTCCGGCAGGGAGTCATGAGCTTCATCATCATCATCATGGCAGCCACTTGGATGCTTGTGGCTTAGCCTGACCCATTATCCCACTTATTCACATTGAAGGCAGTCAGTCAGTCAGACACACATAGTCCGCCTGCTGGGCTAGCATTTTGGATGGCGCACGAGCTGAGCCACAGACAGTCCGAAGTCGTGTGGAGTTAAAGGCAAATGTAGAATGTAGCCTTTCCGTGTCATTGTAATGGCGGCACATCCGTTGCAAGTAAATGCCATTTGTCGAAATAAATTTCCGTTTTATTTAAATCCACGCATAGCAGGCAAGGGAGGGGGAAGAGGAATTCCCCACATGTGGCCAACGCACACACACACACGCGCACGCACAAAACCAGGCTTAAGTGTATATTTTATTATTATTTGGACTGCTTGATGACATTTGTCGTTGCTAGTGGCAAAACCGGATGTCCCTGCCCCACTCTTTTGTATGTGTGTTTGTGCGTGTTGGCTTTTGATTGCCGCATTGCGTATGTTCAGTTGTATTTTGTAGCCCTCTCTATCTCACTCATTCCGCACGGCTCCTCTTGTTTAGCTTTTCGTCAGCTGCAAATCATTTAGCAGCGTTAAATGTTTCCCTCTGATCCTCCTCCACCACCTCCACCTCTCTATGTTTCACCTACTAAGTGAATATATAACGATTTGAGCCATTGGCTTATACCAAATGCGGCATTGCTCGTATGCAGAAAGTTAAGTTTTGTTTTTAGAGCGATGAGGCATACGAAATTGTGGATTGACAAAAATATATGAAAAAATCAATTGGAGTGTTTACTTAAAACAAATAATTTGACCAAATTTATAAAAATACAATTAAAATAAAAAAACGCTTGGAAAATTGGGATTCGTCGTTCCCTATGAAATAGTAGTAGTAGTAGTAGTGTATATTTTGGCATTCTTTTTGAAATCGAACGGTTTTCAAATTCACCATTTTGGATTTCTTTAAAGAAAAATTCGAAATTAGATCTCGACACTTCCACCAAAACGTGGTTTTTGGTTTTGCAAATAAAAATTTTTTTAATTTTATAAACAATTTTAAAAAACGCAAAAATGAAAAAAAAAAGAGTTTTTTTTAAAACTAAATTTCTCAGGTTTGGTTTTCCAATGTCAACGGGAGCCATTTTGAGCCATTGGCTGAAAAACTGTGATTTTGACTAGATCGGTCCGGCATTATCCAGGAATGTGACGACCAAGAATACTGCTAGCACCCTCGGGGCTCCGACTGGGCAGAAGCCAAGAAAGTTGTGTCCGCAGGTAGACTTGAGTGGGCAATTGGAACATTCCAGCCCTTCAAATCCGCCGGACCGGATAGCATTTATCCAGCATTCTTGTAGTAAGGAAACGACATACTCCTACCAATCCCCAGGAAGATAATGACCAGCAGTCTGGCAACTGGGTATATCCCACGCGATTGGCGCAGAGCAAGGGTAGTCTTCATCCCCAAGGCAGGGAAGAAGTATATAACTAACCTCAAGTCCTTCAGACCCATCAGCTTGACATCGTTTTTATTGAATGCGATTGAAAAGCTAGTGGACAATAGTAGAGGCTCCCCTCCAACCAACACAGCACGCGTACAGAGCAGGCCGTTCGACCGACACGGCATTGTATCAGCTCGGGAAGATGCTCGAGAAAACCATTGAAGACAAGGAAGTGGCTTTATGCGCCTTACTAGAGCATTCGACAACACATCCCAAAGTGCTGTCAAAAATGCCCTTATCAGAAGAGGAATAAGCCCCACAGTAGGCAGATGGATGGATTCACTTCTACGTTCCAGAGAAGCCTCTGCAGTGGCAGGTGAAGAAACCATCACAGTAACCACAACTAGTGGATACCCTCAGGGAGGAGTTCTCTCCCCACTGTTGTGGAGCCTACTTGTGGATGAGCTTCTAGAAAGACTCGCGTCCCTGGGCTTAACATGCCAAGGATATGCCGATGACATTGTCATCCTTGCGAGAGGGAAACCACGAAGAGCCCCTATGTGACATAGTCCAGAGGGGATTGAAAGTAACGTCCGATTGGTGCAAGGAGGTTGGGCTCAACCTAAACCCTGCGAAAACCATTATAGTACCGTTTACCAGAAAATACAAGCTGAGCAGAATGAGGCCAATACGCCTATCCGGCTGCCCCATTATATACACTCAGTAAGTGTACTAGGGCACTGTTCACGTGTAGCATGGCATAGGCCAACACACCATAAAAAGTCTCCTTAAAAAGGAAGAGAAAATGCTTAGAACAACCTCCTGGGTAAACACCAGGGGGATGAGACAAGCTTAAGTATTAATAGTAATCTATAACCTCAAAAGTTTCAAAGAGCTAATCCAACAGGGAAAGGATCCTGACAGGGCTCTACACGGACCACTGCAGACTACGGAGCCACATGTACAAGTTGGGAATAAAAAACACGCAACTATGCAGATATTGCATAGAGAAGGAGGAGTCATCCGAGCATATACTAGCACACTGGGAAACACATTTTACACCCAACCAATATCAGTAACCTAAAACCCACGAAAATCCTGACCTTTGTACAGGAAATAGGGCTGCTAGCAGAGTTGGAAACTGTAAATAATAAATAATCCAGGATTTAAGAACATAATTAAAGTGGAGCTCCAACGTGTGTGTGAATAATGCAGGGAGACCAGTTTCCAGATGGATTGCGTACTCCTATAGGAGTATTCTGTGGAAGGTGGAAAACTCTTTTTATGAAATATCCTTGGGTCCTTTCAACATCCTCATAAGATTTGGAACTCCATAATTGAGTGGCATAACAAGTGGTCGCTTTGGCTGTAGCCTGGTACATTGTATATTTCGTGCTCATATACACTAGCTTCCGTTTCAGCAGTCCATTCCACGTACTACTTATTGCCACTTGTGTATCCTTCCTTTTATATTGCTCGTCAGTGTGACACCCAGGTATTTAAACAATTTGACAACTGTGTACCTGCTCTTCCTTTTCCATTCCGTACTACAAGTATTTTTGATTTTTCGCTATTAATAGCAAGTTTCCATGTATTGCAGTATGTCTGTGTAGTATTTATCAGTTCCCGCAGAATTTCTGGTGTCTCCTCAATCATGACAATATCATCAGCATACATCAGCATCTTGAAACGATGGGCACCTAGAATAACTCCTCCAGCCAGTTTGTCCGCAATGTCATCGACATAGAGGGCAAATAATAGGGGAACTGGTTTCCCACGGAGTCGGGTGTTAAGCAAGGATGCTTGTTAAGTCCACTTTTGTTCTCGATCTACCTCAATGATGTGTTGGAATATCTACCGGAAGGCATTCACATAAATGGATACGAGATAAAATCCCTATTATATGCCGATGACATTGTGGTGTTTGCAGAGTCTCCAAAAAAAATGCAAAACATGATTAATGCTCTGCAAGAATATTGTAAGACCTGGGGCCTCAAAATAAATACCACAAAGTCAAAGATTTTAGTCTTCAAAAAACACTGGAGAAGACTTGCTCTAGAAGAGAAGTGGTACTTGGGAGAGACCGAGCTTGAAGTGTTGAAAACCTATAAATACCTGGGAGTGTGGATCTACCATAATGCGAAATTTAAATACCATTTGCAAGAAAAACTGAAAGACGCGAAGGTGCCGATAAACTGCACCTGGAAATCTCTCCTGAGCGGGAAAGATGTACCAACGAGCACCAAATACAAACTTTTTGGAGCAGCTGTGAGGTCCATTATGTGCTACGGCGCACAAGTCTGGGGGATTATGCAGTACTATGAAGTTGAGAACCTGCTCAGATACTTTCTGAAAAAGCTATTCCGACTGCCCAGAAACACTCCAAACAGAATGCTGTATCTGGAAACGGGATTGTCACCTCTACACATATTTACCGCAGACATGCACTTCTCCTATATGCAGAAGGTTTTTCGCATGCCCGAAAATAGACTGCCTAAAATATTGGCTCAGTTTCTGCTAAACGGACGTCAGCAGTTCTTTCGGGAATGGGAACTTCTATCAGCCACTCACTGCGAAAGACTTAACCTCGAAGAAAGTTCAGAGTGGGAATCATGGCCTACAGAAATTCTTAAAAAGATGGATGCTTCATACAGATCATCTTTTATGATCGATTCAGAGCGGAGCTCTCAGAGGCTAATATACAAAGAATTGAATTACGACCTAGGAGAAGAAAATTATTTCAACGACGCGTTTTCAATGGAGCAAATTCGCACAATTTTTATGGCCAGAGGTGAATTGCTCAAACTCAACTTTGTCCCAAACATACCAAGCAGCAACACAGCATGTTCTCTTTGCAATTGGAACGAGCAGGAAAACACTGTCCATTTTATTGGAAACTGCCCAATCTTGAGGGAATACAGAATTATACATTTTGATAAGGCAAGATTACATCTGCACGAAGTTCACCAGCTATTAAATGGATCAAATTGGAGGATCCTTTATAACTTTATAAGTCAGGCAACTAAATATCGAAAACAAATATTGGAAGGGGACTTTTAAAACAGAGTAACACGGCCAACCGAATCTCGCGCTATGCAGTTGAACGATCTGGTATCTGGGGAAGACCCGGGAAGCCAGGTGTATTAGACTGAATAGCGATGAATTTGGAAGGCAGTGATCGACTGACGGTTTCAAACCATGTCGATTTATTTATTTTAGTATTTTATATACAAAAAAATTTCTTGTTTAGATATAAATTTAGAATCTAAGCCATCATCAATGTATTATCTGTTTTATAAATTTAAATAAAGAAGAACACTACTACTAATAGGGGACCGAGTAAGCACCCCTGTCCGACAGGCTTTGACCATCCCACCCGACCCACAAGCGAAGGTTCGCTTCAAGCGAAAGTTTCGCGAAGAGCATTATTCGTATTTTGTTTAGTTTTTATCGAAACTCTTTGTGAGTTCCCTTTTAACTTGATTCTCTCTGCAGTAGATATAAAATGACTGAAAATGACGCCGCTTCGCCGTCGTTTTCTGGACTTTCACTTTGCATTTTCAGTATGTATTTGAAGCCCTTATACTTAGGCCAGCGTCAAACTGCCGAGCGTCAATCAATTAATCGGTAAACAATTATTGTTTTAGGTAGTTTAATGGTTCATGATTGTATTGTCTAAAGTGTTATTGTGCATTTGTTAATTGTTTTAGTGTTGAAATTATGCCAAACAAAAGGAAGCAACTACTTTTTATGTGCAAAACAACGCATTTCATTAAGAAAATAAAATGCGTGGAAGGAGACAAGGCGAAGAATTTATATAAATATTATTATTAAAAATTTACAATTAATTCTAGACTTATAAGAAAATTAAATTTAAGAAAGTGAAAATGAAACTCGTAAAACTTTCGCTTTAACATTCGCTTCCGAATTCGATTGCGAATGTTCGCGTACGAATGTTTGCCTGCCGCAAATTGAACGACACAAGTATCATAAACGAATGTCTGGCGAATTCGTTAACGCGTGTTTTGTTCGTTTTTCATTCGCTTTGAGTTTCGCTCGCGAATTCGCGCGCCAACTTTTGGTCGGGTAGGATCCCACACCTTTGTGATATTATTGTTGTATACGCTTTTTAGTGTTTTTATCATTTTGGTGGATACACCCAAGTTGCTTAGCTTATACTGTAGGCTGTCTCTATTTAGTGTGTCGAAGGCTGCCTTGAAATCTATGAAGAAGCAGTACATCTTTTTTCCTTTGCTTAGGTATTCCTTTGCTTTTGCAGTAAGAACGTAAATGTAGTCGACTGTTAAATATCCTTCTCTGAAGCCCATCTGGTTTTCACTTAATTGCTGGTTTTGATTGGTAAATTTGACAAGACGGGCAAGAAGAACGAGATTCCCCTATAGTTTAGGGCTTCGTTTGTGTTTCCCTTCTTGTATATT
Source organism: Lordiphosa magnipectinata (assembly GCA_037044535.1). Lineage (NCBI taxonomy): Eukaryota > Metazoa > Arthropoda > Insecta > Diptera > Drosophilidae > Lordiphosa > Lordiphosa magnipectinata. Next base: position 10,532 of record JBAMBO010002814.1, read on the forward strand.
GGGTATAAGATGTTGTCTTGAAAGCTGACGAGTACTTTGGTGGACTCAAAAATATTGTCGAAAGCATCGGTAAGCTTTAAGATGAATGATTCCGAGGCATTTTTACAAAACTCATTGTGGGTTCTATGTGTTCCTGGGGCTTTGTTGTGTTAACTACTCACCAGGGCGCTTCGAATCTCCTGTGGTGTAATGACGCAATCCAGATCCTCCACTAAGACGTTAGGTAGTGCGAAATATTCTGCTAATGCAGATGCTTCAACAGATATTATTTCCCTATGAAATATTGTTTCTAGAATATCCGGCTCGAAGGACCACTTGGGAATTTTTCGCCCCTTATAAATCAAAAAAACTTTAGCAGTAACAGAAATGGATACGCCTTTTTCGCACATATCTTAGTTTCACATTTCGGCTTAAATCAATCCCAAGCGTTAATGAAAACAGTGTAATCCCAGATATTCTTGAGCCGCGTAGAAAAATGTTGATTCGATCTATCTGTTTTTAATCCTTACCATATTCCTTTACTTACATCAAGTATTTTTACCTAGCCCTACTTCATTCACAATATTATCCACACTCACACAGCCCATTTGACTTTTGTTTTATGCACAGAATTTTGGGCCCTGCCCCTGCGCTTTGTGTCGCATATCTACTACTCCCCCCCCCCCTTTCCTCCTGAATGTCTGCCTGATTTTCCGGTTTTCAACATATTCATTTGCATATATGGAAATGCCAAAAACATGGCCGAAAAATTGAATTGAACTTCTGTCCATGTTGATGTCAGTCACTCGGGCTGTCAGTCTGTGAGTGAGCCCGTTCATCGTCCCAGTGTCTTTTCAGCAATATGTCGGTTTTTGTTTTATGGTCGTTGCCTGGCCTGGGGTAAGGATCTGGCTTCCCTCCCCCCGCCTACACTCTATCGCCCCCAAATGAGTGACCAAACACTCTGGCTTTATCCCATGGAAAAACCCCTTTTTTGACATTTAACCTAAATGCTTTCGTTATTATTGCTATATGACCCATGTACGGATGAGTTGTTTCTATGTCAAGGCCCATTTACTTGAAATGTTGTTTTTTTTAGGGTTTTTGGTTTAAAATCTTAATGAGCATCCCCATTTAATTTTAATGTTTTGTGAACATGTGTTCATTAATGCACCGGCCCCCCACAAAAATTCAACTTTAAGTTCGAGACAATCTACCACACTTAAAATAATGAGCGCCTAATTTAACATACGAAAATTCAGGCATTGAAAGGAACCTTTGGCTTAGCTACTAGCCGATAAGCGCAATCATTACGCTCGATTAAACCCACGATTCGTTGCCCATTGCTCTCCCTCTCGTTCTCTTTGTGTTCGTTTAGTGATTGATTTGAAATTGGTTAGCGCTGATTTCACACAATCCATTTCCCTGCACGTTTTCCATTTCACTTTAAGCTGAAAAATAATTACAAAAATGTCTATTGCCAAGGTTGTGCTGCAGACGTTTCTGACAGAAGGGCGACATTGAAATAATCGCTGTTTAATTGGCCGTATTTGATTTGCGGTCTAACAATCATGCGTGATGCTACGATAACTGTTGATTAGATAATGACGGAGGTTTGGGGTGTGGGGTTGTAGGTACTATACGTGCGTGCGCGTGTGTTACAATTCTTACACGCCTCAACGGTATGCAAAACCTGTACTAACCAGTTTTCTGGAAAAAAAAACTCAATAATTAGGACTTGATTGGTTCAGCAGTGGTTCAAATAGAGCTTAAGAACACTCTAAATCCAAAGCAGTGGAATGCTGTTAGAGTGATACGGGCTTAAGGTACCAAAACTAGTCGATGATACCGAATAGCAACGCTGAAAAAATTACGCGAATAAATTGGCGATGTCAGCATCAATATTTGGAGTCACATTATCGAGCGAAAGCAATGGACGAAACTGAGAAGATTTTGCGTTTGGAGTTTACGATGATATAGAACTTTTTGCATATCTTACAGCTTATGGCATTCCGTATTATGCAGCAAAAACTTTGAACGAGCCACTAGAGAAATCCAACTGAGAACCGGATTTCATAAATTTCTTATAAAGGCAAGATTTTACATTTTTCAAATTAGACAAACTTTTCGTAAACCATGGGGAAGAGCGAATGCGAGAGGAAGTGTTCGAAAACAGTATAAATAACCTCATAGAATGACTTGTTCATAGACTAGAACAGGGGTACCCGCGCCCTTTCCGCGAGCCACACACTCGTTGTTGCTTTGCGCAAAGGAATAGCTAGCGCGCATACGTTCTACGCGTCCATAAGCCAATAAAAAGCAACAACAATTTCATATGCGTGCGCTCCTCTCTTTCTTTCCGAGCGCAGGTCTGCAACAACAATTTCATATTTGTCTCTCTTCTCTCTCACCTATGTCTGGGACAAACTCAAACGCAACAACAATGTGGCTTATGCGTTGTCAGCGCTCGCCTCGCGCTCCTCTGCTTGAGACAGCAACGACCACACACACACACACACACACACAAAAATCGGGTTTCTCTTACTTTTTCTTGTGGTTGTTCTTGCTTGAGTTGTATTTTCTTGTATTGGCTTTCACGCGCCCGTAAGCTCAGTCTGGGCACCCCTGGACTAGAATATATAGACTCAAAAATTGCTCAATTGTCAACACCGCTTCTGTCACAGTTACGCTCTCTGGGCACATTTGGGTAGGCTGTTCGCTCTTACTTACGCTCTCTGGTCTCGCTCTAACCACTGTGGTTTCCTACTGGCACTATAAAGAATCTTTTTGGGCACTATCGTTTCGCACAGCGTTGGTCAACGAGAGCGAGGCCAAAAAGTGAGAGTGTATTAGTGTGGGAAAAAAAAGCGCCGTGCATTTGCTTCGACCTGACAGCATCAAAGGCTAGCCAACGACTGAAAGGCTTTTTGCGCTCTTCTCCTCAGCTTCGGCATGCATTCAGCTCGTATACGTTTTTGATTTTTTTTTTTTTATAGAGGGGAAAGCATTGAAATCCTTAAAGTGTGGGACTTGGAGTTCCTCACCCACTAAAACCACCGCTACTCTCCGTTTCCCTCTTGCGGAACCACCGCTAAGTATTACTTCACAAGGGGGAGATGGCACGAAGGCCGCCACTAGATTCCTATCTAGGGGTTGAAGTCGAATTGCGCTGTCGTTCAGCGCGACGGAACCTCTACAGCCATGGTGCATATTGCATTCCAATTATTTGCGAGATGAGTAGGATGGCCATCAAGTCAGTGACTGTGAATGGCCTCCCAATACCTAGGCATAGTTGTTCCCGTTCGGCATGACCCATGACGACCTTGTAGGCTTGTCCAAAAGGTTGTTCCTCCGCTTCTTCGAACAATACTTTCCAGCAGTTTGCCTTGCTCTGTTTGATGGCCTTCTTGAGTTCAGCTCAGCGCGTTTGGAACGCAGCTTGTAGTATTTCGACTTGGAGTTGGGCCTGTTGGTCTAGCGTCCTCTGCCGGGATCGCTTCATCACGCGTTGGTATTGCCTTCTAGAGTGATTCCACTCCTGCCGAATATTTTGGACTTCGCTGGTCCACCAGTGAACCGGTTTCCTTCTGACTGGTCCGCTCTTCTTTCGCACCATCGCGGCATCGCAGGCTCTTTCCATGGCCTCTGCAAGTCCACTGGCTTGGCTTTCGGCATTTCCAGTTAGCTGGATGCCCTCTAGCTGCTGGCAATGGATGCTGCATCAATATTCTTCTCGCTCCATCCAAAGTGCGTAGGTTGGTTTATCCTTTGTTTTTGCTGTCCGCCAATGTTTGCCACTATGGCTTGATGGTCGCTGTGGGTGTATATGTCGGAGACTTCCCATGTGATGCTTCTTAAGAGGTGAGAGCTTGCAAACGTTAAGTCAATAATTGAACCTCGTCCGGCCTTCGAGTAAGTTTGCTTTCTTCCTTCCATTCAGGGATGCGAAGGCGTCAACAAGGATTGTTCCTCGAGCATTTGTTCTGGTACTCCCCCAGTCCACTGCCCATGCATTGAAATCCCCCGCTATTACTGTTGGCGCATGACTGCGAGAATCCGTCGCAATTTCGTCAACTATACGTTCGAATTCATAAACTGATAAGCTGGGGTTTAAGTAGCAGCTGTACCAGTATATGCATCTGACATCTGACTCTAACATAGCCCAGTGCAGTCTTCCGCTCACTAAGTTGCTGAGGTGGGCTCCCACAGCTCAATATTGCCGCTCCATATCCTTGCGAAATGTCTTCGCCCCCGAGGAGGTTTTTGTGACCATCGCTGGTTTAGCACAGGGTTCCCCAAGAAGAGAGCGTGAAAATGTGACTGTGTCTCTCTCTAACACATAGTGATGCATGACTTCGGCAAGCATTCTGTTTGAATTGGAGAGTAAGTTCGGCACCCAGGTGGCTATGGCTGGGGAACTCTGGTTTAGTACCAGCAAAATTGAGAGGCAACGAAAATTCTGTCTCTAATACTCATTCTCCATGACTTGGTGGCTTCTTCAATATTTCGACATGTATCAAGGAGGGACCAACCGCGAAAAAGGTGGAACCCTCAATACGGCAGAGTTGGAGATTTCACTGACAAATACAAGATATCGAGGATCCTGCACATGCTATTCATGATAGACTGCACAGACATAATACCGGCAAATTCGAAAGATGGAAAAATGTCGTCGGAATTATCATAAGGTGACCAGGATATGTGAGATATATTTTAGTCCCCAACGACTACTAAACGATCATGGTCACGGTGTACCTTTGGTACAGAGTATAATTAGTATACTGACAGTTAGAATTTCTAACTTATTGAAATGACTTAACACATACTCACTTGTTAAAGTATGCAAAAGCTTCAATCATCAACAGGTAAACAAATTTTGCATGTTTTAGGACCCAAGCAGAACTGAAGCTGTTATCGCTTTATAGGCTTTCGATATACACTTCAACACACACAACCAGTTTTGTATACCGCTTAAAAACCTATACTTAAGATGTGTTAAAAAATTAGTTGTTTTGAGTTGATGGCAACTTAATTTGTTAGTATTTTCCAAAAGAGCATCTTCACTTCGTCTTAAGAGCCCTGCAATGTGTTCAAGTGTTGGTAGCATTTTTTTATGCAAAATTATGATTTCTATTAGAGAAAAGTTTTTGTCGCTTAGATCGTAAAAATGCCACGAACTGACGGTTGACACTGCACTCTGACTGCACTTAGGCTAATTCAACCACTAAAACCAGTTTATGGACACACACACACACATATACAAACATTGTGTCAGTCATTTGGCAGGCAAGTGAATATGTGTGGCCATTGTCACAGCATTTCATGTTTTGGACCATTTTAAAGTCAGGCGCGGAAAAACCAAAATTACCACAAAATGTTTGCAAACGTATGAAATTTTATTTGATTTCCCACTTTTGGCGCAAGGCAGAGATTATGCTGCAGGAAATTAAAAACCACAAATCTAAAATGTTTGAAATATCCGGTGGAACAATTAATTCATTAATGCGAATGGAAAAATGACACACTGCACACGGGGGACTTTCGCAGCGGAAGTGTAATCAGTGTGGCGGTAAAAATTAAAATACATACGAGTGCACGTGGCAACGATAACGAGGTATATATGTATGAATGTACATACGTTCTTTCATTACCTGGTGCATTATTAATTTAAATTGTGCTGCAAATGTAAAAAGGAAAGGAGTTTACGCCCTTAAATGCAATTTAGCCCTATCAATAAACTGTTCTGGTGGCATAATTATTTAATGACTTTTATGAACAATTTGCTGCCAATAGTATTGTCCATTCATATATATATTTTAGTTATATCGGAAGCCATTGAAATGTTTACGCTTCAATTAGCCTGCACGAATCCCAAATCCGTGTGAATGACAAATAAATAATTAATTGCACATTAATGCACCGTCAAAATTAATAAAAACATAAAAAATAAAATTCTCCTACTTAACGGCCTATCATCTCTCTCTATAGATCTGTGCCAATATTCATGTATAGACTGTGCAATAAAAAAAAAATATATAAAAGTTGTGTTAATTGTTCATTCATTGTCAATATGCTATTAATGAATGGAACATTATTTCGAGCGGTCAGTTTTTATTTTATTTTTTGCTGTTGCTCAAAATCAATTAAGCATTGTTAAAGTTAACTGGAGACAAAGAGTGACGGTGTGATTGCAGATTGTCACATTAAAGAGGGATTTAATGAATTTATGAAATAATTTATTAATTATTTTTGTTCTTTCAGTTAGCTGCTATGTATTAAGGCTAAATGACACTTGCCGATATTGTCGCCCAATATTGTTTCTGACATAAACAATATTGGCCGCTACAACACGGCATTCTGTGCTGGTGAACGCTTCTTGTGAAGCGACTAGTTGAACGTTTCGCAAGCCTTGTCTCGTTACTGGTCACCCATATCAGCCAGTGTCATATTGGCAATAGATAAGTTTACAATTTTCTCTGTTATTTGTTAGTTTATGTGATAGCTCTATGTAGAAGTTGTGAAATAGGCCCTAAAGGCAAACACAAAGAAACTCTTTTCAGAGTTCCAAATAACGTTTGAAGCTAATAATTTATGGTAAGTATCTTTTTTGGGTGAACATTAAATTAAGCAAGGCTTCTGAAATTCTATAGAAGGTTCGATCCGGTGTTCGAAACCTAAAGTCTGGTTCTCGGACCAGTTCCTTTACTTATCGAACCTATGGTTTTGGTTCAACGCTTGGTTCATGGATTCTTAGATTTTTGTTTTGATCTCTCTCTTCATTAACTGCACCCAGAGAAATCTAGCACGAATGGGCGGGACTGAAATCGGCTTCAATGTAGATTTTTTTCTTCTTGATTTTTTAAGACGAAGACTGCTCGAATACGAGAAGACAATTGACTCGACTTGGAACTTGTGGGCGAGGGAAGTGCGGAGAGCGCGAGCAAAAAATGAGAACAATTCTCGCTCTCGCTCTCGCTGCTACGAAACCTCAAGAGCGACGCCGACTGCTTTGAAAATCGCAGCTCTGCTTATGGCGCCGCGTTGGTAATCAATTGAAAATGAGAAGCCAAAGAAAGCGGATGTGTAAAAGTGAAGAGCCTTCTAAAAGAGTTCGATTTAGAAGTAGCATTAAAATATATAAATGGTGAGTAAAAGTGCTGAAATTTAAATATACATACATACACAGATGCATAGAAAAGAAGCGGCCACGCTGTGTCGCTACCCACCCGACCAAAAGTTCGCTCGCGAATTCGCGACTAAAAGCGAATAAAAAACGAACAAAGCTTTCGTTTAAGAATTCGCCAGACATTCGTTTATGATACTTGTGTCGCTCAGTTTGTGGCAGGCAAACATTCGTACGCGAACATTCGCAAGCGAATTCGCGCGCGAATGTTGACGAAAAAGTTATAAGAGTAAATAGCAGAGAAAATTGTGTGCTTATCTGACACATAGCAGCTATCTGAAAGAAGAGAAATCGGCCCTTAAGCTATTAAAAGTAATGTATCTATTTTCGTCTATATTTATATACACAGAAAAAAAAGATCGCGATATTTAGTATCAATCTGATATTTTGTAGTTTCAAATCGGCCTTCATCTGAAAAATACTCAGATGATATGTTCGAATATATCACTTTGACATTTCGATCACATCAAAGTGATATTTTTTCAGATCAACAATTTGATATTCTTTAATATCAATGATATATTATAATAGTAGCAAAGCTATATTTTCAAAATACCTGTAGGATTTTTGTTTTAGTATCAAAGAAATATTTTTAAAATATCAAAAGGGTATTATTGTAATACCAATGCTTTATTTTTATAATATCAAAGCTATATTTTTATAATACATATTACAATTATTCTGACAATTATCTTTCTGGAAATATCTGCTCTTTGTCGCTAGAAGAAATGTAATTAAGGCGGTCGAAGTTAAATCCACACTCTAGAAAAATTGTAAAATTAATATATTGAGAAGAATAATTATTTCAAAACAAAACTTACCCATTAACTTTTCGTACACGAATTTTTTAATGTTTAGTTTTTGTATCAGCTCATAGAGTTGGATGTCTTCCATTTCAATCTGAAAATTTTACAAAATTAATATACTTAAACTCGCATAAGATTTTTTGTGCATGTGTGCGAAATCTGCCGAAAGCAAAGGCTGAGCATGCGCTTTTTTGTTCTGCCCTTGAACATCAAACAGCACACATATACATACATACATGCATATTTTGCATGTAGATTTGTATGTACGCATGTTTGCATATGCCTGTCGGACACAAAATATGTATACATACATATGTACATATTTAAACACGCACTTCTACTGCGTAGAGAGCTCAAAGTGAAAAAACACGCACAATATGTATGTATGAGTGTGTGTATTATATCCGTACACACTATTAGCGACTGAATAAAGGCAATAGCCTTTTTACGATTTATAAATTTGGAAGTACAACCACAGTACAACAAAACACACACATACAATTCACATTTTATTCACTATTACCATTTACATTTTTTTTCAGTTACCGCATCTTTTTATACTAACCTCTCACACGCGCCAGCACAGATCGAATGACGAAATTCGCAAGAAGAAGCTAGAAGTTCGCTGCAAACCCGACGCCAACTTCACGAAGAAAGAACGACCGGCACTCGTTTTCGCGCGTGCGGCAGCAGAGCAATGAGCATTGTTTTTGCTTTTTTCGAGATAGACTATGGCTGTCTCTCTTAGATTTGAGAAACTCTGTGTGTCTCTTTCTACTTTCAGAATTTCGATGTCTACTTTGATCTGAAATCATATCACTAGGTCATTTTTCATATCACTTTGATCATTTCACATTTTAATGTAATATTTTTAGTATCAATGTGGTATTACAGGTTCATATTAATATTAAATAGTTTCGCTTTGATATGCAAATATTGATATTACTGATATAATATTGAAATGCCTGATCTTATTTTTTTCTGTGTAGGCTTCGGCCTAGGAAGGCTGTGGAATGGAACCAACACCAGGCAGACCCAAATAAACTTGGAGGTAGAGTGTCGGTAGAGAAGCGGAAAGCATAGGAAAAGTTCGATCAAAATTTTTTGAATTTTAGAGCTCCGGTCCCAATATTTGAAGCTGTTTGAAATTATCACTTTAATTTAGTCCAAAGACCTGCTTATTATAAAGATGTGTGTATTTTTAAAATGTCTATATCGAATTGATACTTTTTCAATATAGAAAAGAATCTATAGATATTTTTTTTAATATCTGGCAACCCTACTTTGAACTTGAATTTTGCAGTGTTAGTTGGAAATACGCAATAAGATGTTTTCCAACTTGTTTAAGTTAGTCCAAATATGGAAAGCGATTCCCAGGCGGCTTAAAATTGATAATAAACTCTCTCAAATAGGTATAGAACATTTCTTAGAATTTGGTTAAACGCAATTCTCAAGTCCTCAGTGGTACTTTAAATACTTTGATGAAGTGAATACTGCGCAACTTTTTCCAAAATCATTTCACACAAATCACTTTCGACCCAAAATCAACCCAATTCCCATAAGATTTCGGTATTTTTTGGTTCGAAGCGATTTGTAGAACACGGGATATTCTTTTTATCTGCTCTTATGATAAGTATGATTTCACTTATTCAATATTTCCAAATTTTTGTAACTAAACTATTCCGGATAAAATTTTTGTCTACTTATTTTATGCACTTTATGCACTGAGAACATTTTAGCTGCTTTCGAAACCAATTTTCTGCTCCTCTTTCTGCCCAGCTTTTCCTGTTTCCACTTAGAGCTCTTAGTTTTGTGAAAAAGTTGCTAGGATTTACTTTAAGATCTTAAGCACTTGGCAGGTCTACTACTTACCTCCACCCGCTTTGCTTAGTTTTTGGCAGCCAGCTAAAGTTCTTTTCGTTTGTTTGTTTGTCATGTGCAACGAGCCCACAAAACATATTTCCGTTTCATTTACTGGCCAACAACAACAACAACAACAACTAAGAAATAACCACCAAGTATATAGAAAAAATGGTAGAGAAAAGCGCCGGCCAAAATACCACAGAAACAAGAATAACAAGCAGCAGAAATTTGCTGAGAGCACACACAACTCCATAAACTGGCGACCCAAGTAAAAATTGCTTGTAACCTATTTGGCAGCCAAATTTCATCGAAGCCCAAAAATTTGCTCGACCACAAAAATGTTCGCCGGCGCGCACAACTTTCTTTGGCGTTTTCTTCGGTCTGGTCCGTCCTACTGTCACAACGTTTGCATGTCCTGGAAGTGGAAACTGCTTTACTTGTTAGCGGAAAAAAGACAAAAAGAAAAACAACAAAAAATACGGGCTACTTCATTTTCTGCTTTATATTTTGCAGTTTGCCCTCGACGCCAACAAACCTCCTTCCCTTATGCAGTTGAATACTTGGCACTAGCCCGGCCTCGCACTCTCTATCTCAGCTCGACTCATTCTTTGCACGACAAGATAAACAGCATTTTAGGCAAAGGTCTCGCTGTGTTCTCTATATGGTTGTGTGTGTGTGTGTCACCAAGTAGGTGGCATGTCCAGAACTCTACAAACTGTTTTTTGGCTTTCGCCGCGATAGCTGCAACGACTATTTTTTCCTTCTTTTTTTTTGCATACATAGATGTGTTCATTGACCGCATTTTGTTAGCCCCTCCATGTTTTTGTATTTTGTGTTTTAACATAAAAATGCATTGAAAGTGTATGGGCTGTTTCGCATTGATTTTGGCGTGCATAAAGTTCAATGAGTTTGTGGGACAACGGAAGCATTGCCAGCAAAGAATCGTATTTAATGAAGCTGATGGGGTATATAGAATTAAATATGGGATAAGATATCGCAACCAACTGACAAAGTGTTATGGGTTTCAGCTGGTTTTTCATTTGTGGAAAGAGCATTACAAGGGAGAAATATTTTGGATTTAGCTTAAAACTTAAACTGAGAAAACAAATAGAGGTAAGCTAACTTCGGCTCGACCAAAGTTGCAGCTTGTGAGGTTTTGAATGAGTTGAGATTTTTCCACTACTTTGACCATGTGGCTATTTAGGCCACTTGAATTATTTAATATAAAACACAGATAACGTTTTGGTTTGGTTAATTGAGGTGGCGTCTGGCCGCGGAGAATTAGTTTAATTGAATGCCAAGAGTTGAATGTGTGAGTGTTAGAGATGCAGATGTGAATCAGTCAGGAACAGTGACTGGAACTGTGATTGGAGCGGGATGAACTGGAATTGCCACAACCATTTAGCAAATTGGTTTAATAGGTGTAACTAACTTAATTGAATATTACTTAAATGCTACTTGTTCTACCGACTCATTGGGGTTTTCTGGTCTTTATTTACTCATTATTTACATAATTACTATTTACATTATCAATACGGTCTCTGTCCATTTATATACACACCTCCGCCTCGGTCAGCGTCCATTTCCTAATACTCCACAATCCACTAACGCCTCCTTCTATGCTCGCATCATTCATTCAGTGTGAACATCCTCTCAACCATTAGCACTAGTTCGGTATTGTTATTAGAGTGCTTAAGACTAGTTAATTCAGAGGCCCAAAGCTAGTTCATTACATTAAAAATGTTTACAATTGTTTGATTGTACAGCGCGATGCTGTTGGCAAGGTCCGAGGCCAAAGACTCACTCGCTGACGCCTTAGGGCTAGGTCTATCGCGTCATTACAATAATTAGTGTGGCCATTTGCTTGCTAGTTTTTTATATGGAAGCTATACATTATGAAGGGCATACTCTCTGTAACATATCGGCTGGTATGTTACGAATAAATTCTTTAATATTGGCTTCCAGTGCATCAACTGTTGCAGGCTTGTCGCTATAGACATGAGCCTTAATATAGCCCCACTAAAAATAGTCTAAATTTGTTATATCGCACGATCTAGGCGACCGATTGACCGGCCCCAAACGTGAAATAAACTGTGCTGTGTTCCATGTGGCACCGTCTTGTTGAAACCACATGTCTTCCATTTTGGACAAAAAAAAAAGATTGTAATCATCGCATGGTAGCGCCCTCCATTCAAAGTAACGTTTCTGTCTTCGTCATCTTTAAAAAAGTACAGTCCAATGATGCCACCGGTCCATAATCCACACCAAACAGTGCATTTTTCGGCATGCATTGGCAGTTCTTGCAATGCTTCTGGCTGCTCTTCACACCAAATACACGGCAATTTTGTTTGTTCACGTATCTATTCAATCAGAAACGAGCTTCTTCGCTGAATATAATTTTCCGATAAAAAAGTGGATCTTCATCCAACTTTGCCAGCACCCATTTACCAGAAGTTAGCCGTTGTGGTAGGTCGTGCGGTATTTTAAAAGGTTTTATGCCCAAATCCTTTCGCAAAATTTTCCACGTAGTGGAGTAACAGTGGCCCAATTGCTACGAACGGCGCCGAATCGATTATTCACGGTCATTACCCACACTGGCGGATACCTCTGTCCGCACTCTACGTATGCGTGTTGGTGGTTTAATGTCCAATAATGTAAATTTCGTGCGAAATTTAGTCACAAGATTCCGAATAGACGCCTCAGAAGAAATTGGAAGAAGTGCACGAAGCACTTTCTTTACCGAGCATGAATTGGGATAATAAAATGTAATAATCTGCAAGCGTTTTTCGTTTGTAAGTCGTTTCATGGTTAAGTAATAGACTAAACTGAACATGTTTGACCGTAACATGTGACACGAAAACAGCTGAGCTGCCAAAATCAGTGTGACCGAAAAGAAAGTTGCTAAAACATCATCCTCATCATCATCCTGCCGGCCTTGGTTCGATGACTCAAAGTTGTAATCTAGCATATCAAACCGACATGATTACCTTCAATTTCCTGATGTAGTGCGATACTTCTATCAAAAGCTGTCAAAAACTGTAACTAAAAACCACTTTTAAGCAATGTGGTGCGATAAATTCTCGCGCATGCGAAAAGGTTGCGCTACCTTGTAGTTATTGGATCATAAAACGATCCTAGTCCCAGATTGTTGGATTTAGATTTAAATTGAGAATCAATCTCGTCTCTGTCAACTTCTGACACCCTTTCTCTTGGTTTCGAGACTATTATCTTGATTTTAGATTTATTTTTTTCTCAGTTTAGATTTTTTTAGTATTTTTAGAAGGCAGACTATAAAAACCTCCTGGCAAATAGGCTAAGCGACGTGGCAATTGCACTAGTCAACCTGGACCCCTTAGCTAAAGCTGCAGGCCTCAAAATTGAGCAAGTTCAGCAATTCAGCTACCTGGGTAGCGTAGTCGCTGTTGATGTAGGGACGGAACTCGTTGTGGGTTCGCGTCAGCAAAAGGCTAAAGGTGCCTTTGGGATGCTGTCAGCTGTTTGGCGGTGCTTGTCATATCCACACTGGCTCAAAATCAGGATTTTCAAGTCGAACGTAACACATACAGTTGGAAAATTACAGCTTCCATAGTGTCAAAACACCATATTCTGGCCTGACAGAATACGGAGTTCCGAGCTACTCAGACGAGCGAATATGGAGAGTGTCGACACGATGATACGCAGAATGAAATGGAGCTGGATAGGACACACATTGCGGAAAAATGAGAACAACATCGCAAGAAAGGCAATGGACTGAATCCCAGGCAGACCCAAAGAAACTTTTAGGAGGACTGTCGGTAGAAAAGTTGGGGAGAACTCAAAGCGACGACGGACAACAAAGTTCGCTGGAGAGGAGTAGTTGATGCCCCATGTCCCACTCGGGATAGGAACTAGAAGAAGAGATTTTTTAGAACGAAGTTCTTTTCGTTTCGTTTAGGTACAGCTTTGTTTTTGCAAAGTCTGCCATTTGAAGAAAATTGGGGCAAACAAACTGTATATAGAAGGCCTTGTCAAAAATATGAACATTTGACCGAATGTCAAATTACTGATTTTGGGTTTTTTATTAGTTTTTTTTGGCGATTATCTTTTCAAATCTGTAAAATGTACTACTTTAGCTTTCGTCATTTTGTCAAAGTCTGCATCATTTAAATTAAACTATCAAAATACTGTCATATTTAGCAGTTTTCTCTTATCACACTCAGCATAATTCATAAATTTAGTTGAGCGATTAAATTTTATGTCCATCTATCATACAACAACCACATTCTAAATAAATTTATATACTCGTGACTAACCCCACAATCGCACATAAATAATGTTTGCAATGACCGCAAGAGTTCATTTATCACAAAAGCAGAAGCCAAATATTTATATAGATTTTTCACGCAGTTTCCGGCAGTTATTTGCTTCTCAAGAGGGAGAGATTTGCCCAAGTGTTAATAGCTCATAAATATTTTAAAATGTTTAGCATTTTCTTGGCAAAACGAAATCCCTAGGCCCGGGCGCAGGCTAAGGACGGAATCCTTTTAGTGCGGTCATAAATGACGACACACACACACATCCCTTAAGTGTGACATAATATCTGAAATATTTTGTGCAAAGTTACACAAAAGGCAACCAGCGGCTGAAGGAGAAGGACATGTGCTTGCCTTGCAGGCCCATTTAATTTTGCAAAATGTTTGTTTGATGTCCTTAATAGGCTTAGAGACGCTACCTTGCAACCAAAAAATGATGAAATATTCAAAAGTTGGGCAGCCAAGTTGGCTAAAGAAAGCTGCAAGTCAAACACAAGTTCCAGTTTCACAATTTTTCCATACATATATCACTTCATAATGCCACCACCTACAGCACTGCCTGCTCAGATATCCTTTTTTGCTATCATCTTACCCACAGTTGAATTGCATTCGGCCCCCTTTGAAAAACGTCGCCAGCTTCGCCATTCGGTTATGCCAACGGGCAAAGTTTGCACATTGAGGTTGTCGAAAGTTTGTCTATTCATTAACCCAAATAGTGCTTGGCGCAGGAGTGGGTGGGGGGGGGGACGCATAAGGGAATACTCCTCGTAGTTATACCTGTGCCGCCTAGGCCAGTTTTGGTTTAAGTTTTGCAAGCTAATTTGCATATTTGAGTGACTGCACACATGACTTTCGTTTTCCACAAGAAAACTACGAAATAAAAAAAAAGTCAAACTTGTGCACTTCTTAAGCCTTATGCTGGCTGGTCTTAGCAGCTTAGCCCTGACAGATGACAATGATAGGGCAATTTTCGAACTAACTGGGATAAATGGATTCTGCTGTCAAAAGACTAAAAGTGTTTAGTGACCGAAATCACTTTCAATTAAGTGAAATTAATTTCTGAAGCTTTTTTTTAGCTTTTGTTTAGTTTAGTAGAGATAATACCCTCTTTATAAGGGACAAGTTTGCTGAATACGTTGTCTAAGTTCGGAGAAATTCTTTTTTCAAAGTATTGTCCATCGTTATCCACTACTTTTTGTCATCTTTTTGGCAATATTCGGATACCAATTCGAAAGAAACTTTGCGACTTTTGAAGCGATCCACGAATCTATGCAGTTTGGAGTTCTTCAAAAGAGCGAGAGTGCTGAACCTCAAGGGCATGCTTCATCGACGAAAACAAATAGTAGTCATATAAGTATGGGATATACGGAGGGTGGGGTAGGACTTGCCATTTCAGCGTTTCAAGGTATGTTTTAACCGGCTGCGCAACATGTGGCCGACCATTGTCGTTCGGTAGAGTTGCCCTGTGATGATTTCACCCTGTTGTAGTAGCTCAGAATACACCACGCCCAATTGGTTCCACCAAGTACATGGCTTTGGCGTCGATTATGCGATGCAAAAAATTGTGTTTTGTTGGCACAAAAATTTACATATTCGGAACACACAAAAACTATGTTGTTTACACTTGAGCGAAACGACACATTCTAAAGAAGAAAGCCTAATGATGAGGCTTCAAAATGAATTTGGTTGCTACGTTGTACGATTCGATTAGTGACGCCATCTTTTAAAAATCCTTTAAAACGTTTTTGTACAGGTAATATATATACATATCAGGGGTGCCCAAGCCCGATAACCGCGCGTATTGCCTTCACGCTTAGCCTATGGCCATGCGTAGTGCAACAACAACTTCATTTGTGTTCTCTTTCTCTCCGAGCGAAGGTTTTGTTGTTGGCTGCGAATGATTGCGGTTTTGTCTTTCATTTGTATTGGTGTCCACGCGGCCCTAAGCTCATCTGGTATTTATCATTATATAGCTAGCATACATATGATACGAAAAGGGTCGTGAGATTCTGAATAAGATTTACTTATACGTAAGAAAATTAGACGTAACTGTGTAGATCTAGGAGGGATCGAAAACTTATTTTTGTCTCTAAAGTAAACCAGAGTCTATACACTCAGAAAATTATGTTTTTATATTTAAGAAAATCGCTCTAGAATTGAAGTCGCTCCAAAGTTAAGAAAATCCCTCTAAGCTTTAGAAAAATTTCTGTATTTAAGAAATTTTTTCTGAAATTTAGTAAAGTAGGCCTAAAAATCTTATACCTTTTCGCAATAAGGCATCACAATGGACCATAAGGAGCTCGGGTGATTTCGGCATCAGCCGAGCAGCTCTTTTTGAGATGGATTGTCGCTCGTAGCGACGTCTGTAGCTGCCGTTTTAATACAGGGATTTTCTGGAAATTGTTCCTCTCGCTTGAGTATGAGTTTGACTTTTAAAAAGGTCGTTAAGACCATGTTTGAAGCCCACTCGTGGTCCAATTCGCACTTTCAAGTACAAGTTTCCCAACAGGTGGATTCCGTGGATTTCCCGTGGATTGGCGTTGAATGAAGCTGGTCGCGGATAAAAAGAGAGGGACAAAGGAAAGTAACTAACTTTGAACTTCGACACAATTGAATATGAGGTCACGGAAAGTGGAAGCAACATCGTCCAGTTGTCCGACGGGCCATATACCATGACACGAAACGTTAGTCATCTAAAAAGATACCGATAAGGGTACCAGTCTCTGAAACTGGAAATCTGGACAATTAAGAAGAAGACGAGATATGCTTTGATTGGGTTTTATCTGGGTTTTCCCAATCCATGCAACAAATGTTTAGCTATTAGCAAGTCCCAGAAAAGTAAGAAAACGGAAAATGAGAAGTAACGGTACAAGGCAAGTTGATGTCTCTTGGCCTAACAATAAGGGAGGGATGTAGGAGCCTGTGCCTCTAATGTCATAGCAATCGAAGAGACATAAGCAGTAGGAGGACCAATGTATGTTGTTGTAAATCAGGGTTCCCCAAGCAGAGAGCGCGAAAATGTGACTGTGTCTCTCTCTAAGACACAGTGATGCATGACTTCGGCAAGCATTCGGTGTGAATTGGCGAGTATGTTCGTGCCCCAGGGGCTACCGCTGGGGAACTCTGTTGTAAATCATCGAGAAATAACCACAAGCACAGCACGCAGCTAAATCTATTTTATTCTTGTGGTTGTTCTTATTTGACAATTCATTTTCTTCACCAAAACAGCCCTCAACGCGAGACACTACGAAAGTCCTCAATGAGAGGCACCACGAAAGCGCTCGACGCGTGGCAACCAACCAACGAGTGAGAGCGGGCACATGTAAGTGGGGTTAAATCTTCCACTGCTATAATAACATCTTCCAGGTGAAGGGCCACAAGATGGGACTTGTTGGGAAATCGTCTGTTTCATGCAAGTGGAATCAGTTTTAAACTTGGGCATGAAATATTGTCCATATGCATTGTGTGGGCATCCCTGATATATGTGGTCTAAATACCATAATTATCATGATAATATTGCTCAAACAAGCAAGCCATGAAATACATTTTCAAATTTCTTTCAATCATAGTAAGCCATAACCCAGCCTCATTTGTATTAAGCTCAATAAATTCAAAATAATCAGTTCAGTTTCTCTTCAGTTGCCTTCGGGTGAACAGCCAACAGGAAATATTTATTTTAATTATTTTTATCTTTGTTGATTATTCTTGTTGCTTATTTGCTCTTCGTCTACGCCGACTTTTCATTTTAATTTTTTTCTTTTTTATTTTATGAGATTGCATTTTGAAAAAATTGTAAAATCGTTTGGCAAAATTCAGGTTTGTTTCAAAATCGGCATGCATCAATTTCAACGCCTGGAAGCCTTGTTAAAGTAGTCCCCAGTTTCGGCGAAAATGAATCATTTGATCCGTGGTAAAAGATCACGCGCTTTAAATGCGCACACCTCATTTAGCTGTGCGCCGCTAGAATTTTTGCGTACTCTCTTCTTGGGGGGAACCCTGCTCTAATAATTATATCATGACATTTATTTGATTTTTTTCTCAGTTGCCAGTGGCAGCATCTCTGCTCACATTGTCGACCCCTGGCCTAATGCCAAGTGTACAATCAAAGGATTTTTTAATTTTGTGGATTTTAATGTTTCTTTTATTATATTTATGTTTTTATATAAATTTTAAATGTCTTTTCAATTCTAGTCCTGCAAACTGGACACATCAGTTCTGTGCCATTTTTGTCACATTTGGTTTTAAAGTCTTCCGTACATTCAATGAATACATGCCATATAGAGAACCGACTGTATATTAGTTGCGCAAATTTCGCATTTGATTGTCGTTTGACTATTTGTCACCTGTACATCTTTATCTAATTCTTCATTTATTGAAAAGTCGTCCAGTTGGTCTTCAATAACTTCTTATTTGACCGTCCAAAACCATATTAAGCTCATAATATTTTTGAAATTCATCTACTACGCCTTAACAATAGAGAAAATAAAAAATATGTTACGCAAAGTCCAAACCAATAAGGCACCAGGGGGAGACAGAGTGCCCTACGAATTTTACGCAAATGCCCCCGACGAACTGTTGTTAGAGTTGTCGAAAATATTTACAAGGAATCTGAACAGTGAAGATCTAGACGACTCTTTTATAAAAAGCATAATTTTTCCCATATTCAAAAAAGATGACCCAAACAATGTCGGAAATTACAGGGGCATCTCGTTTATGAACTATGGAGCAAAAATAATGATGGGCGTTCTGAACGATCGGCTATCGGAATGGGTAACAAAATATGGCAAACTAAACGAATATCAGGCAGGATTCCGCAAAAAGTACTCTGCAAACGACAGCATCTACAATCTTGCATCAATAGTCAAAATCAGGTTCGCAGAAAATAAGAAAACGTATGCATACTTTGTTGATTTTAGATAAACTTCTGGTGAGCCATGGGGGCGCACGTGAGCGAGGAGAAGGAACCTGAAGGTGCACATATTCATTAAACACTGTATAAAGAACAGCGTAAAAAGCGTGTGTTGTTTTTTCTATATCCTGAGATGAGTCCAGGAAAGACCAGTCGACCCTGGAAAATCATACTTTTGAAAGCAAAATGCAATGGATAACTTCAACAGACCGTCAACAAAACAGTGTTGCCACAAAGTTTGAATATGTTAATATATTAAATCAGAAAAAAAAATTTTTGTGTTTACGCCAAAAAAAGGCCATTTCTGCACGTAAATTCTTCTTAATTCGCTGTCCATCGAGGAAAATTAATTCGCAAATTTTAGGAGCTGTTGACCTCAAAGTAAACATTTACCCAAAGTTTTGCTATCCCACGATAATTCTGAATATCAGAAATACTTCCTTTTTAATGAAATGGTAAAAAAAATGACTCCTTACAGATATTGGAAATATTTAAGAAAGAGTTTTGCATGGTATAGTTTGAGGATAAAATGGATGAATATCTGAAGGCTTTTTACGATTCAATTTCCAATAGGGTTAAATGTGTAATTAAAGCCTTAGAAATTTTTCAAAGATTTTAAGTATGCTACCCTTAATAAAATCAGATTTTTAGTTCAGGAGATATAACCCTTCAAAGTTGACCGATTTTCAGTTAAAGAAGAAACACACATCAAGAAAACTAGGTAACGAATCGTAATTTTTTTTTATTTTCTATTGATTTATGTATTTATTCAGTGAATTATAGAAAAAAAAAATTTACTGTTTACTATGTGTTTTTCTAGGTAAATCGTTATTTACCAACTGTCTATTTTTATACCCTTGCAAAGGGTATTATAATTTTGCCCAGAAGTTTGCAACGCATAGAAATATTCATTTCCGACCCCATAAACTATATATATTCTTAATCAGGGGGACGAGCTGAGTTCATTGAGCTTTGTCCGTCCGTCTGTCTGTCTGTCCGTCTGTCTGTCTGTTTCTACGCAAACTAGTCTCTCAGTTTTAAAGCTATCGAGCTGAAATTTTGCACAGAGTCTTCTTTTTACTGCTGCTAATGTGTCGGAACCGACCGGATCGGATCACTATATCTTATAGCTGCCATAGGAACCATAGGTCGAAAAATGGGTTTTAGTGAGAAAAACTTTTTTGTTTTCAATGTTAACGTGATTAAACTCGGTCATTAATAATATTATATGCTTTTAAGCAGATTTGCAAATTTTGGTCAAAATCGGATGACTATATCTTATAGCTGCCATAGGAACCATAGGTCGAAAAATGGGTTTTAGTGAGAAAAACTTTTTTGTTTTCAATGTTAACGTGATTAAACTCGGTCATTAATAATATTATATGCTTTTAAGCAGATTTGCAAATTTTGGTCAAAATCGGATGACTATATCTTATAGCTGCCATAGGAACCATAGGTCGAAAAATGGGTTTTAGTGAGAAAAACTTTTTTGTTTTCAATGTTAACGTGATTAAACTCGGTCATTAATAATATTATATGCTTTTTAACAGATTTGCAAATTTTGGTCAAAATCGGATGACTATATCTTATAGCTGCCATAGGAACCATAGGTCGAAAAATGAGTTTTAGTGAGAAAAACTTTTTTGTTTTTAATGTTAACGTGATTAAACTCGGTCATTAATAATATTATATACTTTCAAACAGATTTGCAAATTTTGGTCAAAATCGGATGACTATATCTTATAGCTGCCATAGGACCGATCGGTCGGAAAATGGGTCTTAGTGAAAAAAAAAACCGATCGGTCGAACATGAGTCTTGGTAAAAAATTTTTTTGTTTAGTTTTGTTAGCGTCCTTAAACTCGCTGATGACTTATTTTATATGCTTTCAAATAGATTCGCAAAATTGGGCCGAAATCGGATGACTATATCTTAAGGCTGCCTTAGGGCCGATCGGTCGGAAATTGAGTCTTAGTGAGAAAAACTTTTTTCAGACGTTTATCTGTCGGAAAATAGGTTTTAGTTACAAAATTTTTTGATTTTTATGTAAGCGTTCTTAAACTGTGACATTTGCATTTGCAGGGGTATAAAAACTTCAGCACAGACGAAGTTAGCTTGGCCTTCTCGTTTCACTATTTTTCAACCTTTTCTGCCATATTTTCAAAATATGTTCTTTGATTATTCCTTTACCTATTTCAACAAAGTCCAGCTGCTTCCAGCTGCTTTTTTGACTGCTTAAGGTAATGGCACACAGTGGCGCCATTTGAGTTTTGATAATTATCCAACCTATGAAATAAGTGTTTGAACAAGCTGCTAGGCCATGTAGATGCTTACTTATGGGTTATCAAAGGTGAAATTTAAGTTTTTTGGCTCTTTCCTAGTGCTATTGACACCGTTTGATACGAGATTTTTTTGAGACTTTTATAACATCTATGTCATAGATGATGATCATCCCGTTAGGCGGTTTCCTTAGCCCCTTCAGTTCTCTTTTCAAGTTCTTTTCCTTACATAAATAAAGTCAAAAATGCCCACAAATCTCACACACAGGAAATCAAAGCCATAGGAACCACATTACTTGGGGGAAAAGCCCACCAACAATTGCTGTCCCTTAACAATGCACTCTGGTCTCGCGTCTGGATGCCAAGAAACTAAAGCTTTGCATTTTATATGCTGACGTTTGATTATCGACACGTTATTCTGCGTCCAAGATTTTCATTCTTTCAGTAAAAAGTGCTGCCATGCGGCTCTAGCAAAACACAACTTCCTGGGTAAAGGGGAACAAAAAGCCGAGTGAAGTGTATATGTGACACACACACACACACATGCACATATAAATAAAGAAACCTAAAGATGCCAAACATTTTGTGATGGGAAAATATGTTGAGTCTGCTGCTGCTGCTGCTGCTGCTGTGTGTGTGTTGCCCGAGCTGTTGGCCGCTGCTTGACAGTCATTTCCAATAACTTCATTTTTCCGTAGTTGAGCAGAGATTGTGTTGCAGATTGCAGATTGGATGCAACAGCACAACCAGAACAGGCCTTGTCATGTGGCTGCCAGTGGGATAACAACAACAACAACAACAGCATCAGCAGCATCAGCATCAGCATTGATAAGGCAAAATCAGGTCAGAAGTGTGAGGCGTATACGTAATATGAAAAGTATTTTTCGTTTGTTTGTTTGAGGAAATTCTCATTCTTTTGTGTGTTTCCATCTGTTTGTGCCTGCTTGTGTTGTTTGTTTTGGAGCTTAAGTATGCTTCAAACTGCCAAAAAGGAAAAGCCGACTCCCAACCCCCGCAATGAGTATTTGTATGTAGTGCCAGAGATTTCCAAATGAGTTTAGGCCATTATCAGTTTTCTGTGAGCATTTTAGCATACTTTTTTTTATAGAATTGACCAAATCTATTCAAATATGAGAGCAAAAGTAGTGCACGTATGTAAATGTTCAGTTAAATGCACCAGATCTTAACATCAGAGCTGCAAGTCTGCACATTTCAGAGTTCACATAATGCATGAAAGTCTTAATAAATGTCAACAGAACACAAATATTTATTTGCAAAACAAAAAAGAAAACTCAAGCAAACGGCAACATGTTCTTTTTTCTATGGCTTATTAGCAGCTGACATCGCTGACTCTTAAGCAACTCAAATTTTTTTGTAGCATACTCTCGGGCTGCGGCAAACAGCAAAAAATGCAAACTGTTTTTTTTTTGTTTTTGGCATAAATTACTGAGACGTGAGTGCAAAGGCAAATGAGTTCGAGAGTCCCGCACCCATTCACGTGCATGCATATGTATGTGTACGTGTGTGTACTTCCGCTTCCTGTTTACCCCTTTTTTTTATATTCCTTGAGCCGCTTTGCTCGCTTGGATATTATTTCTGCTTGTGCAGCAGTTCGCCTGGCTAAATTATTGTTTTCTTTTTGCCTGGGCAAATAAAACGTAGACGTAAGCAGCTGCCGTTGATCATTTAGCATAAATTAAGGAGCGAGAACAAATGTTAATGAAAGTTATGACTTTTGCTTTGGCAAGTTAAAGAGCTTGCAACATAATTGTAGACAACAAAGCAAGGAAGGGCTCTTTAGCCAATTATAGGCCTATAACCAATTAAAGAGATATCAAAAATTTTGATATTTTATGTTCAATATTTGAACCGAACCTTTTTCCAAGCAGATGGCATCAAGATCCAGTTCGAAAGGCCCAAAAACCACAAAGTAAACTTTATATTAAATATATTTCGAAAATACTTAATAATTCAGATTGCAATAAAAAAATATAAAGAAGTTTCCATTCGTTGGCGTTTACATAAAAAATTTAAAAAAAATCTTACATTTTGAGTGTATTTTCACTTTTGGGAACTTTGCGTTGAGAGTGCCCAAAAGTACCCCTCCCAATTAACTAGCAACATGGCTTATTACCCTCTTTTGAATATTCCACTAGAGATTTTGCTTTGGTTTTCAGGAAATTGAGTTGGAAATGTTGTTGCTTTTTATATTGTCCAGCCTAAAAGTATGCAATTTTTTTATGATATTCCAGGTGTCCCGGGAAAAACTTTCTGAAAATTTTTATAAAAATTAGAATACTATTAAAATAATCAAAAAAAAACAGAAAATTTAGAAACAAAATAAATAATAATAAAAAACAACACAGTGCTCACTACATCGACATTTCCAAACTTATGGAAATTAGCTAAAATAATCCCAATCCCAAAAGGGAACAATGAACAATTGATGGCACAACAAATAAGAAAATTTCTGACAGATAACTCATTATTTAGTAATAAACAGTCTGGTTATAGAAAACATAGAAGCTGCACCACGGCAATACTGAACATCACTGAGGACATTAGAAAACAAATAGATGATGGCAATGTGACCTTTCTGACACTACTTGACTTCAGCAAAGCTTTCGACACGGTTAATCACGAAATATTAGTTACCAAGCTAGTCAAATTTTATAATATTACTGATACAGCCATTAAATTAATAAAATCCTATTTATGCGATAGAAAGCAGGCGGTGGTTTCGGAGTCCGAAACCTCATACATACTGTAGCTTAAACGTGGTGTTCCCCAAGGTTCAGTTCTTGGTCCACTTCTTTTTTCCTTATATGTAAATGACCTTCCTGACCTGCTAAGTAATTGTAATGTATACATGTACGCAGATGATGTCCAAATGTATGTTAGTCGTCCTTTGAGTAAAATAAATGAGTGTGTAAATTTTTGTAATTGTGATCTTTTAAGTGTTTATGAATGGGCTAAGTGTAATGGACTGTCATTAAACCCAGCAAAGTGCAAATGCCTAGTTATATACAAAAAATCATTGAGTACAAGAGATCTTGCGAAATTAATAATTGACAATACACCATTAGAATATGTATCGCAAGCCATTAATCTAGGCATAACATTTATTGACACATTAACTTGGAATGATCAAGTAACTAAAGCTGCAGGGAAAACCCATGGAATTCTAAGACAACTATCCTTCAGTAAGTGCTTTTTAACTACAAATATCCGACTTCTAATCGCAAAGACTTACTTGATACCAATGCTTTGCTATGGGATCGAAATATTTGGGAATTGTGACGCTGCCTCTCAGAGGCAATATTGCTAGATATGTCTATAATAGAAGACAATCGGACCACATTACGCACTTCGCTAACCAGATATACGACCTTGACTTCAGAACGTGGACTGGATACAGATCTCTAATACTGCTGCATAAGATAGTACATACTAAACAGCCATCCTATATATAAGATAAATTAAGCTTTGCCTCTTCAACAAGAACCATGAATTTAAAAACAATGCGACATAAACTAGCCAGCTCAGAGAAACATTTTTTCGTGAATACTATTCGGTTGTGGAACCAACTCCCACCCTATTTAAAAAATATTAGTACGCAACGCAATTTAGGGCCAAATCAAATACTCACCTTAAAAATTAAAACATGTAGTACAAAAAAAAATATAATCGATAAATATATAAATATTATTATTAATAATCAATCAAAATCAAAATTAAATTAAAATTTGTAAAATTATAATAAGTTAGGATGCTCTAAATATTTTCCCCTGAGAATTGTTTTTGTGACTGGTGCAATAATCATAAGTTTATACTTGTAGCACCAGGAATATTGTCAAATAAAATTAAAATTAAAATTTATTAAAAAAAATTTTAAGGCGTCAGACCGATATCTCCGAGGGCTACCGCGAACTTTGTTTCTAAAATTTATAGCATACTTGGCTGGAAGTGGGGAACCAATATATAACGTTCTCATTTCGCTTTGAAATCCTACAACTTTACATATAAAGTGACGAAAAAATCTTCGGTCACTAGATATGTTTGAATAAGTTTGTCGGTTTAAAATCGACTGCTTAAAGCCAAGCGGGCTAAAATCGTCCAGTTATTACAATTTTCTTTCGACCTGATCTGGTAATCACAGATATATTTATCACACGAACTTAATCAATTTTAATTCGAAATTCATAAGTTCATACGAAAATCGACGTCGATATGTCACCTCATTATTTAAAATTTTTTATCTTATTTTTATACCCTGTTCCCGTTAAAAATGGGAAAAGGGGATCATGAAGTTGTGCAAATGTATGTATTAGCCAGAAGGAAGCTTCTCCGACCCTATAAAGTACAGGGTGGTCCATATAATAATTGGAGTTTAATTTTGCTATAAAAAAAAACGGCTCGATATTATTCAAAATTTTTTTATTGGAAAGGTTGGTTCATGTCATTTATTTGTGAAAAACAATTTCGGTCAAATGACCACCACGGCTGACTTGGCAGTAGCCCATTCAATCCACCCAATTTTCGAGAACATTTTCAATTGTTTCGTCGCGTATGTCAGCAATAGCCACTCGAGTCTCGTTCTTCAATTCAGCAATTGTTTCAGGATTGTTTGCATAACATTTGTCCTTGACCGCTCCCCAAAGTCTAGTCTATTGGTGTCAGATCAAAGCTGCTTGGCGGCCAATTCATATCTCCATATTTGCTGATTATTCGATTTTCGAAGATAGGGCGCAGAAGATCGATTGTGGCGTGCGCTGTGTGGCACGTAGCGCCGTCTTGTTGAAACCAAATATCGTCCGAGTCTTCCGATTCAATTACCAATCACTTAACATTGCGCGGTAGCGCTCACCATTCACGGTCACGGAGCCACCGTCATTCATTTTCAAAGAAAAATGGACTAATGATGCCTCTACATCAAAATCCGCACCAAACAGTGACACGTAGTGGGTGCATTGGCTTCTCGACGACGATATGCGGATTTTCTGTGCCCCAGATGTGACAATTTTGTTTATTAACCTAACCACCGAGGTGGAAACATCCGACAAGATGATTTTTCGGTCAAATTCACCATCTTCGGCCAAACGATCTTCCGCCCAATTTGCGAACTGTAGACGATTCGGATGGTCAATTGGCTTTAGCTGCTGCACCAATTGAACTTTGTATGGCTTCATGGCAAGGTTTTTATGCAAAATTCGCATAAAAGAAGTGCGCGAAATGTCCAATTGTTGAGATCGATGGTTGTTTACGCACATTTTCAGCAACCGCAGCAATGTTTTCGGTCGAGCGCACCGGACGAGTACGTACACGGGTTGGTTTATCCACCAACATTCCAGTTTCACGAACTCCTTTCACGAATTGATCCACAAATTGAGTTTTCGGAACAATTTTTTTGTTAAATGTTTTTTTCAAATTTCGCACAGTTAATATTTCCCAACTTTGTTCAAGCGAATAGCCACCCATTTCGTAAAAGTCAAAGTTTTTACTAAATATTAGTCGCTTTACAAATGATATTTGACGTTTTTAAAGTGAAATTATGAATAGTTCAAATTCCAAGCACTAGATGGACCACCCTGTATATATATTCTTGATCATCATCAACAGCCGAGTCGATTTAGCCATGTCCGTCTGTCCGTCCGTCCGTCTGTCTGTCTGTATGAACTCGTCGATCTCAGAGACTATAAGAGATTAACCCACAAGTTTATGTATGTTAGTAGTTGTCTAACATTACCTTTTTAATGCGGTCCTTGTTACTGAACCATTGTGTGGACAGAATGAATTTGAATAGAGCTGGAATCTTTAGACCGGATGTCTCCGAGAGTTTGAGTACATTTTTATTGGAATTGGCTATTTTGCATAGAGCAAAAAGACGTAGAAAGTAACAAAATTCCAAATATTCTGCAAAGTAAGACCATATATATTTAGGTAAATAATATATATAATATAATATTAGAAAATCGTAGAATTGTTTGGGATAATTTATTTTAAAGCTAAGATATAGAACCGTACCATATTATTAAAGTGAGTCAAAACAAAAGTAAGCACCTTTACAAAACGCCCCTAAAAAAGTTCAAAATAGGCATTCTAAGTTACTTTAATCCCAAAATACCGAAAATCTAGACGGGATGGACCATTTTCCAAAACAGATTCTTGTTCAACACACGAAAATCATCTAGAATCACCACCAACCCTCCAATATACTGGAAATTGTTGCATAGCATAATTCTCAATAACTTTGTTACACACTCTTATAGATATATTTTGGAACTTAGACACAATATATGGATAGAAAGTGTATAAGCCCAGCAAACATTTTTTATCGCGGAAGATAAGAATGCGATTCTTCCAGTAGGTATCGCTTAACTCTGGCGATATCGCATAGTTATCGCATTCTTATCTCCCTTCGGGAAGAAGTGTGCCAAGAAAGCGATTCTATCTGGAGATAAAAAAGCGACTCTTCCTGGCGATAAGAAAGCGATTCTTCCTGGAGATAAGAAAGCGATTCTTCCTGGCTATAAAAAAAGTATATTCTGGAGATAGTAAATCGTTTCTTCCTGAAGATATGAATGAGTTAATGAGTCTCTTATGTGGGAGGATACGATTTTTGATTTTTATTATTCCGAAAAATAACAAATTAAACAAAACTTATATTTTTATACTCTGTACCAAAGGTACACAGAGTATATTAAGTTTGTGCAAAAGTATGAACAGCCAGAAGGAATCATCTCCGACCCTATAAAGTATATATATTCTTGATCAGCCTCAACAGCCGAGTCGATATAGCCATGTCCGACTGTCCGTCTGTCTGTCTGTCCGTCCGTTCGTATGAACAAACAGATCTCAGAAATGGACTCAGAAGAGACACTTGCAGGCAGATCAAGTTTATTTTCAATTTTTGCTCCCGCCCCCTTAATTTGGGTAAAAAACGTCATATCTCCCACAGTTTTGATGATAGATTGTTCGTACCTTCTAAAGATATCTAGTAATCAAAATTATTTATCGATTTGCAAAAAGAATGATAAAGATCGGATGAACAATACTCAAGTTATGTGCAAAAACGGCCAGTTAATTTGAAATTTGCGACGAGAATCGCATTCATATCTTCAAGGCGATATTTTAGCGATATATCGCCAATTTACCGATTGGACGAAAAAAAAAGCGATACCACATATCGCTTATTTATCCCTTGTATGTTAAGAATGCGATACCCTATGTATTTTGTTTGTATAAATCGCTAAACATCAGAAAACTCTCCCCTCAAACTATCGCCAAACTCTCTTTTTGATGATAAATATAAGGAACCCGACAAAATGTTTGCAGGGAGGAAATCCACCATTTCATAAGTAAAGAAAAAGTTGCGTGAGTTTTACTTGGAGCTGGTTCGGCAAATTGTTGCAAAACTCGAATTTGATTCAGTTTCAAATATAATACTTTGCAAGGAGCTGAGTAGAAGTACACAGCCACATTATGTCTGATCTGTAAAATACATAGAAATATAGAGAAGTAACTGATGATTTATGTATGTAAGCAATTAAAATATTGAATGTTTAGTTTTTATAATGTAATGAAATCTGTGGCAATAAGGAATAAAAGCAGAAGTGTGTCTTCTGTATTTTTAGGAAGCAATTATTACCTTTAAGGGCCGATTTCACATCTTTTACAAAGCACTAACTGTCCCATAAACTATCAAGTAACAGAGTAAATTCTAAGTTTATCTGGCAAATAGCAGCTATATAGGAGATGAGAAATCTTAACTTAACGATATGTTAATAAAGTGCTTGTTCGTAAAGTAGAAATTTTTTACAAATAGGAAGATTTATTTCCTTAAGTATTTTCGAATAAGTCATTTTGATAAGATCAATTTGTTATTTTAGTATTTTGACATAGAGACCAATACTTATTCAGACTTCTCAAGACTTAAGTTGTTTTCTCATTTGGATCTTTTTAAAATTTTTGTTGGTGTAATTTAAAATGTTCAATTGGCAACCGTGGTTGTACCCTTTCCTCCTCTTCCTCGTATCTACAACTTCTGCAGAAGTCTTGGTAAGTGACGCCTAGGCGTGCTGCGTGTCTGTCAATAACACAGTGACTCGTGAGGGTTCCCACCAGAAGAGATATATGATTCCTTCGGTGACGCAACAGTAGGCGTGTTCAGCAGAATAATTGATCCCTGAGCAGGTATCAGAAAAACATCGAAAATCGAATTGTTTCTGCTGTTGGAGGGAGCAGTATCACTTTAAAGTAGCGTACTATTTCTTTGATACATGCTCCTGTATCATGATACCTCAAATTGGCTATTATGATGCCGCATCTCTCGAGTTCAGTATTAAGATAATTGCAAATTTATACTTGATCAGGGAGCAAGTTGTTCTGCTGAGCACGGCCAGTGTCTTACGTTTTTGGTCGAATGTTGGCCACGTAAGCCTTGCCACTGTACAGAAGGAAAGGTTTTTCCACCGACTCGCAGCTTTTTCCGCTAAGAGGCTAGATTTTCTATCGATATGCTATCGAATTGCCAAGTGTCAGCACTAGGGAATGCTGTTCAGCGTCCACAACAGCTGATCTGATCTATTTGTTTACCTTTGCTTATCAATCAAAATGAATGGCAATTGAAAAGTAACTACCTATATTGCAGCTAATACCCTTTTCCCACTGGCACATTCTAGAGGTCATCCGCTGTATGATCTAAATGCCCTTATTCTTTCTGTGTATTTCCTCATAAGAGATAAATGTCAATTCGGTAGATCATCCACGACGGATATAGCTATTTTCCGCTAAAAGGCTAGATTTTCTATCGAGATGCTATCGAGATGCTATCGAAGTTGCCAATCGTCACCAATAGGAACAGCTGCTCTGACAATGGCGTTGCCATGGGCGTGGGGGTTTGGCACAAAGGGAAGAAGTGTATGGAAAAGTTATTGAAAACCGACTACGTCCATGAGTTGTAGTTTGTATGGCCAAGGCAAGCGCCAAATTATCCATTGTTTGTTATAAAATGTTAAATTCTTATGAATGAATCCCAAAAACTAACTATATTTTGGAGGGAACGCATGCTGATTGACTTTGTGGAAAGCGAACTTTGATTTACAATTGCAAACAAAGGATTCCAAGAAGCTGTTCTTTGTTTACTTTTTAATTCAGTTCCGTTCCAACTTAATCCCGCAAGAATTCACTTCCTTTCCCTACTCTAATTATATTTTTCATTAGCTATTTTAATGCACAATCTTCTCAAACTCACTTACATTTCTATTAATTGAACTCTAAATTTTGCCTTCATTCATTCAAATCCTTGGTTCTTATATGCTCCAAATCATAACCATGAATACCGCGCACTTTACCCTCCACATGACCGGCATAGACATCACTCCACAAATGTGAAATGGGTAATTCCTCATCCTTCCTGGCCGCCTTGACGGCTGCGTCAATCTCCTCGCGTACTTCTTGTTCGAGTTTTTGTAATTGCTCTTCTGTGAGCAGAGCCTTCTCCAAGCAAAGTTTACGAAAACAATTGATGGGATCTCGTTGCATGCGCACTTTCTGAACTTCTTCACGGGAACGATAACTGGTGCCCGGATCAGACATGGAATGTCCTCCATAACGATATGTACACAACTCCAACACCAATGGTCCCTCCCTCTGGGCGTGTTCGATGGCAAATTCAGTGGCGCTACGCACGGCTACAACATCTTGCCCATCCACCCAGATGCCGGGCAAAACATCTCCGCGCGTAAAGTATTTCATATTACAAGCTGCCCGTGCGGAGCTGGTGCCCATGCCATAGTTATTATTCTCACACACAAACACCATGGGCAATTTCCACAGATAAGCCATGTTAAAGCACTCAAATACCTGACCCTGATTGGCTGCACCATCGCCATACAGGGCAAAGCAGACGCCATTATCGTTGCGATACTTACTGGCCAAGGCGACACCGGCACCCAATGGCACCTGGTCACCCACTATTCCAGTGCCGCCATAAAAACCCGCACCATACATATGCATGGATCCGCCCTTGCCTTTGGCACAGCCACTCAGCCGTCCCGTTAACTCGGCCAATACTCCCAAGGCCGAGACACCCATCAGATAAGCCCAGCCATGTACACGATAACCAGTAATGAGTGTATCCTGGGGCCTCATGCCTGCTCGGATACCCACGGCGCAGGCTTCTTGACCCATGTACAGATGACAGAAACCCCGCACCAGCCGCTCCTTATACAATTGCGAGGCAGCCGTCTCCAGCCTTCTGATGGCAACCATTTGGCGATAATATTGGGCCGCATCGGACTTCAATAGAGCCACCCATATATCGGGGCCCTCGGTGAGATGATGCAATTGAAAATCTCGCAGGACACGCACTATACATGTGTGATCCACCGGCTCATCATCATCTTTATCGCTCTCATTGCCGCATGGTGCCAGGGGACGGGGCAACTGGGCAGCTGTAAAGTGCACCAGACGTTGTATCAAACTGCAGACAGTTTTTGCAGCTGTTCTAGACTTGAACATGATGTCATAAAGATAATGTGTGCTTTCCCAAGGAATCCAAAAATTTCGTGTGTTTGGGAAAAGTAAATAAAGGAAAACTAAAGCAAAGTTGCTTAGTTAGAAGTTGGAGAACGGAAAAGGTACTGAGACGTTATCCGAAATGAAGCGTAGCGAATTGGGAAGCCAATTACCGTAGCCATCGTTTCGATGTTTTTTTTCAGAC